>CM062284.1:13366601-13394101 GCA_031216635.1 Dissostichus eleginoides | reverse complement strand
AGCTGTCCTATTAAGGCTTTTCACAGATCAGTACAAGTCTGATTCAATAGTTGGTAAATGGGAAAAGGAAAGAAAAGAATCTTACGCTTCACTCTCCTGGCCGTTATTCCTGCTCTTCCGTTTGTTCTGTTCCAGGCTGGGTGGAGGGGTCTGAGCCATGGAGGGAGGTTTCCTTTTCCCCAGCAGCTTCCTCTGCCTCTCGATGTCCTCCCGCTGAGAGTTCACTCGCTCCTGCTGCCTATAAACATGCAAGAACAACGTAGTGTGAACACTCTGGCATGCAGTATGGATAACATGCAAATGTGTTAGTGCCTATCTGCATGCTGACTTGATGAGGTTCTGGAAAGCAAATCCATCGGTCCACTGCTCGGTGAAGGAGGCTCCGTGCCGCACTGTGGTGAAATGGCCCAGACGCAGACGGTCCTGCATGCTCTTGTCCCTGCAAGCCATCTTCTCCTGCTTTGACTACGAAAAAGAAAAAGAAATATCACTTTAAAATGGCTCATTTCGGACGATGTAAACAACCAACAATATTCAACAGAGCCCAAAGGCTTATACATTTTTTTTTTAACTTATTTCGGACAAAATTGGTTCCCATTTGTTGAATAACGTAACCCTTTAACAAGGTAACAAAGCTGGTTCCTTCAAGTTAACATATTTGTGAAAATGCATATGCGCACCCACCTTCTCGATCATGAGCTTTTTGCTCATTGTCACACACTTGTTGAGCCGTTCTTTGTAGCGCTCCAGCATCTTCTGCTGCTCGTCCACCTGCCGCCTCAGGTCACAGTTAGCCTGCCCAAACACACATAATCACTGTGACATTTTGTTTCTTATTACAAACAAGATATCAAGGCTGTTTTGCTCTTAAAGTGACAGGATGCAACAACTCTGAGTGTCAGATGATTCGCTGACATTTCCACCAGATTTGATTTGAGCAACAATGGCATTTGAAAATTAGCAAGAAGGTATACTACCCGAGCTGTTGTGACATGTGACAACACGTTTTTCTGGATTGTGAGGTGATTATCAAGGACAATGAGAATAGTTTTTTATTTAGACATCCTTGACTGTGGTGTTAATCATTATTAGTTGTTGTTAAATTGTATAAGATTTGGTCAGGAATAAAATGATAACTACTCTTTCAGATGTTCCAATTGCTCCAGAATAAGTGTAGCTCATGAATGTTTGAGACAGATTTCCTTATCTTACCCTCAGCAGGTCGTCTATCCTCCCCTCTTTCTTCTCCAGATCAGAGTTCTTGTTCTTTTCCAGTGCGGTCAGTTTCAGCAGCGTCAGATCTGACTGGAGAACAACAACAAGACAACAATAAAGATCTTATCCCACTCAAATTATGAAGACATCCCTTGGGTCAGTCAGTAAGAAAATACACCATCACTTTGAAATGAGCTGTTGTAAGTATTAGACGTGTATTACAAATATTGAATTTAAATTAGGTCAATTCTATTAATAGTTGTTGTTTTTTTCCGCACAAACACCTTCAATCTTAGCTCTAATAACTCTCCAGACCTAGAGTCAGTTTTATTAGGGCCATTGGACCTGGAGTGACCTGCAGGATAGACTTAAACTAGATTCTGATTTTGCTGATAAAAAACATTACATATACTAATACACATGTTGACCTGTCTTCCTTGTGTGTGTTATTCACTCAACCTATTCTGTTTATGCTTGGAGATTGAGGCCTTCTTGGCCAGATCACCATTGTAAAAAATATGTTATCCTTATTGTTTTTTTATCCGGTTAAATACAAGTTAAATTAAGTAATTTTTCAGATGACAACGTGTGGGTTTCAGCACCTTTTACATTTTCAATTTTTGCACTTACATTTCGTCTCTTTTTTCTTTCGAATTCTTTTGATTCCAAAAAGTTAGGTATGAGGTTGTATCATATCCACGAGTATCTACAAATGATCTCTCAGTGCAAAAACAGCTGAAGGACAAATTCACCGGTTCATGTAGGAAGTAAATGTAAAAAGGTAGAGCGAGATTTAAAGGCAACCACCACTCATAACCAAAGCTAAGTGCTATCAAAATATCGAATGAGAATATACTTGTGATGATAAAAGTTGGTGTTAAGTTGGGGTCAGTCAGTCAGTTACCTGGATGGCTTTGTGTGAGAAGGAGCGTGAGGGGGCTGTCTTCACTGAGCAGCACGATGAAGAGTCTGTGTGGGCCGAGCCTGTGGACGAAGGACTGCCCTGCTGGAACTGTATTCCAGAGAGACAGAGAAAGAGAAAGGTAAGGGATACACAGGGTGTTTAACACAACGGTTATATAATGAAGACAGCATAGGGAGATTATAAAATAGCTGTAAGGGATACAAAGAAAAATAATTAAAAGTGTAGCTGATAGAAGGGAGAGTTTAAACTTCACATGTAAAAATGATCATGTAATTATGCTACATTCCAATACATTAAAAATAGATAAAGAAAAGCAATTTTGCTCCTATCACTCTTTTGCCAAGTATTTTTTGTATCTGTTTAAATGTAAGTCGTGACCAAGGTTTTGTATTTGTGATGAGGAATGAATGAAAACGGTGGGGATCCAAGTTGAATGATTACATCCTCTTCAACAACGACTCCAAACTCAAAAGCGCATGCAACATAAATATATACATTGTTCTCCTGTACAGCTTCCTGCCTTCGATACCAGCTCATTGTGTCAAACACACATTTAAACCAACACCTGAAAACACGAACCCCTGATTTTAATTTAAAGTAAAACTAGGGGAAACACATTTCAGTGACTACATCTTAAAAAATGCCCTGGGTAAAGGAATGTTTGATCACTTCCGCTGGCTGAATGCATCCAGATAAACAAAAAGCATGTCTATTAAATGGATTAGACTTTGGTATAACAAAACAAAATCTGAGCGATTCATGCCCCGCCAACTCTATCCAAGAGGATACTGGGAGAAAATAGACAAAGATCAAACAGCAGATGAATTTGACACTGGCTATAGACAACCCAACAGTAGAACAAGAGATGAAAGAGTGCTGAAGCAGTAGAGCGCTATGGAGATGGCTGCTGGTGCTCACCAGAGGGTTAGACAGTGAGTGCTGTGGAGAGGAGCGCACCAGCAGGGGGACGCCCCGCGCCGGACTGGTGCCAGAGCCGCTGCTACAGGCAAACTGGACCCCGGGCAGAGGGTGAAAACAGACAGAAAGGAAGAAGACAGCGTTGTTATTTAGGAAGAATGGGATGAAGGACAAGTATTGGCACAGCTGGAGAGTGAGGTCGAGGACATCACAGGAAAGTTTGAGAGGCAACCAACGATGCACAGCAAAGTGACCTGAATGCAAAATCAACAGGACTGAGTACTCACCTCAAAATAGTCACTTATTTTTTGTCCTCTCCCTTTTCCTGCAAAAGAAAACAGAACATGTATAAGAAGCAAGAAAAAGTTATAATTTCCTGTAGGTTTTTGAGCATTTTTGGGAAATAATAATAATATAATAAACGTTATTTGTATGGCACCTTTCATGCACAAAGCAGCCCAAAGTGCTTTACAGAAAACATAACAACAATATTCAAATGATATTGAATAGTATTTGCATACAAGATTGTGTATTTACATTTTTTCCAAAGACAAATATTTAGTTCCAAGAAGAAAATAGCAAATTGATGAAAGTGTAACAATGTGAGTGAAGTTCAGTTGTTTCTGTTGGGAAAGCACACTTTTGGAGATCTGTTAATAAGAAGGATGGTCTTACCCTGGCTGTTGTTGTCATAGATGTCTCCTTTTCTCTTCCTTCTTCTCTGGTCATTGGACTTCTTCTCTGGTGTCTAACACGAGCAGAACAGTGCCAACATTAAGCCTTGCACCTTTAAGTTATACTGTCATCTTTTTACTCTTGGCTTGCTAAATGGAAACATTTTACCACAATTCAATAAGATAAATTACTTTCAGTGCCATAAGAGTGTATTGCTTTAGGGTGTTTATGTATGGTTTCTTTGGCTCTTATGATACATAAAACCATTTTGATGTGTTAAAAGCCTGTTGACGTATCCAAAGTGTTTTCCAGTTTTTTTCCAAATGAATACCTCACATTCTTTTTTCCATGAGTAAGTGGGAGTAGTTAATGCATGAACAGATGAATCACACACACTGCACTCTAGCCAATTGTTAGCATCCACCCCTGCATACACAATACGTTATCCCAGGAAGTGTGGAGAAGGTCAAATGACTTGCAGATAAGTGCACAGTCACATGTCATTTTGATTGAATCTTTCCCAACCCACCTCCAGCTCCCTGTCACTGAGTGATCCTGCGCTGCACAGTGACTGGTTGGATGATTCACTGTTGGCTGAACTCTGGAAAACAGAACACACACACATTAGACCTGATTGATTAGTCATGTGACGCTCTGGTGAGCAGATCGTTGTTAGGAAACTGGACATTAGATATTGTTAAATGACCATTTCTAGGTGGCATCCCATGAGGTTTGCTGAAATTCTCATGTAAGTAAACTGACAAATCAAAGTGAAGATTTCCACACATCCTTCCTATCTTACAAATGATACTAAGTCCCTCACCTATAATGTGACTCACCTTTTTGGGTGTGTTTATTCGAGCCCTGTTTCACTGACGTGTGCACATTTATTTTACTTATCCTTTGGCCCTATTTTGTAAGGAAATGTAACACATTCATCGAACAGTTATAGTTTTAACATTGCTGTCACTAAGCTAAGCTTCTAAGCAAGGATGCTACAATGGGCGTAAAATATACATTCCCCTGTAAATCTGCGAGTCTTGAGTTTACATCCACTTCAGTTGGTGTCATGCATGCATACCGCTAATGGCCAGCTGCACAGATTGAAGAGAATGAGAAGAAACAGCAGGCACAGTGGTGCAGGCCAGCTGTCATTCTGCTGCACAAGGTCACAGAAAACAGCCAAGACATGTTCAGATTTTTTTCTCCTAATGTGGACACTACACATGTTCATCATGGTGCCATGGAAATGTACTGTACTGTAGTCAGCATGCTAACATCCTAAATCATTGAAACTCCACTAAGATAATGAGCAGGCCTAGCAATGCATTTCAGAGCACACAGGCCAGAGCAGGAGTGATAGTGATTGCTTTCTCAGGGGTTGCCATTTTGTCAAACGCACACCCACACAGTAATACACAGTTCAGCAGCAGGGTTGCAGCATAGCACGCCGCCGATGCTGTGAGATTCAGCTGCGGTGCCATTTCGGTGTCACTAATCTCCACTGAAACAAAGAGCTGCTGGCCAGCTCCCATGTCAGCCAAGACAGAGCTCGTGTTGTTTAGCTTTCGCTCAGGGAGACAGGATCATGCCACTGAG
Organism: Dissostichus eleginoides; assembly: GCA_031216635.1. NCBI lineage: Eukaryota > Metazoa > Chordata > Actinopteri > Perciformes > Nototheniidae > Dissostichus > Dissostichus eleginoides. Next base: position 13,388,769 of record CM062284.1, on the reverse strand, counting down.
GTAAACTCCTGAACACAGAGCATCATTCAACACTGGAAATAGAGAAGACTTCCAAGCTTTTCTAAACTGGAGGACTAACAGAAGAGAGCTGACTGACAGCTCATGTTTGCAACACAAACAACAGTGGGATTGTGGGATGTGTGCATAGGAGCTACTCTTTTGTAACTGTCTTTTTTTGGCAGGGATAAGAAGGAACCCTAATTTAAATGTATCAACAACAAGTAACAGTCATCTCCTATAACGTTGCATTTAAAGCATTACATCTGCATTAACAATCAGTACTTTGCCCAGCTGATTTGAGCATCAAACAAATATAAAACTATAAAGAGATGCTAACCTTTGCCACACCAAGTCCAGTGAAGCGAGCCTCAAGCAGTTCCTGCCTGCGTGGGTCCAGACCTAAAGCCTGGCTGTGAAGTCCTTCCATCATGCCTAAAAAGAGAGACACAATGCATGGAAATGGAAGTTAGGTGGAGTAGCTATGTTGGGTTATTGTCAAACAAGTTAAAACAGCAGGAACCCAACAATCTAGTCAATCCTGAGGTTGGAAGCCCGGGACTAGGTTGGATCAAAAATATTTGTACATCCAAGTGGGACAGTGATAAAATAAAGATACAAAGCAAACTTGTTTTAGAGCTTCCTACCTTTGCTAAGAAACCAATTTTAAATAAAATAAGTTCAATTTTGTTCTGAGGAAGAAAGCACAAAGACAAATGTGATTTTAGGTCCTTCATTAAAGAACTTGTGAAATAACTTGAGCTAACAGACAAGGTTGACACCCAGCAGAACTTTAAACTGTTATGATAGGTGCTTTATGGTTAACTTTTGAGATAACTTAACCCTGGCAAAGAAGGTGAAAACTAATTCTGCCAGATTCTGGTAAGTGTGGGCCATGAAGGTATATTCTTTCAAGTGAAGTTTGTCTTTTCACTAGTTGTATCTGCAAAACTCCTGCATGTTAAAAGGTTTAAATTATATGTAAGGTGGATATTCAAAATGACAAACCATAAAAGCAAGTGAGTCGAAAATACTGGTGAGGAGGGTAATTCCCCACTGTCATAACATTCCTAATTTAAATTCACGGAGACATTAAAGCTAAATTACCTAAAATAATCTTTAATATGGTTATCTTATGACCATATTAAACCATATTAAAGAACCATATGGCAGGGCACGACTTCCCTTTGCCATATGGGAACTCCTCCCTGTCAGGGTATCCATCAACTAGCGATGGATTCATCATTGTATCATTATGACTGTCACTTAAAACAGAAGAGACAACCAGACAATATAAACATTATAGTTGTGCCAAGGAATTTAACATAAGAGAGCAAATTTTTCCTTAAAAGCCTGCCAATTTGTATTACAAAATAGACAAGAATATCAAGCTTCATTTAAACTTTTATGACAAAGAACTACGTTCAACTCTAATTTATTTAACGAGGACAGTAGATGGAAATCTCTCACAGTAATTGACTGACAAGAAGACGTTGACTTAGCAAGTTAACGTCAAATGCTATTATGCTTATGAAAATCTTGCGAACATTTTAAGAAAGGAAAGCGGCCATGCACTGTCGCATACTAGGAATCAATTAAAAGTTTAGTTTTGGTAAAAGCAGTTAGGCTAACTGGTTATACTAAATGATAGCTAAGGCTACATGACATGTCATCTAAACTGGCTAGCGTTAAGTTATCTAGCGAGCTAACATTAGCTGCAAGTCTCACCTGGAGAAGCTCTCGCAGTTTTCACAGTCACTCACAGCCCTAGAGAGGATGTTGTCCGTCCATCCGGTGACAGCAAACTCCTTAACACTTCCCATGCATCTCAAATAAAGTTGTCCGGATTGAGTTATCCATTTATAGTTCTTTCTCATTCAGTGAAGACATTAGTCAGCTAAGCTAATCCTAGCTAAGGAGAGCGGTGTGGCTGGCTCTCGCCGGTGTCATCCGGACAGGAGGCCCTGATCCTCGGGGTTTCCTCGTCCGTCTTGGTGCCCTCGCACGGGCAAACCTGGAGCTGTCAACGCTCTGAAGCTTCTCGGAAAGTGTTGTCACATATCTGAATCACTCGGTCTTTCTATTGTCATTATCCCGCGATGTAACGTTATACAGGGAGAAGTTCGGCCACCTTGTTAGAGTCCATCCTTGAAATGTTAATTAAAAATCCTTACCCCCTGCAGTAACACCGTACAGGGCTCCAGGGAGAGCTTTATGTGATGCTTTCCGCGCGCTTGTTTAACAGATAATGTAACTGCTGGTGAGAACAAACATGCAGCATATGGTAGGCAAGGCTGGTTATCCAATGGGCACTGTTCGGGCCCCCAGATCTCCAGGGGCCCCAACAGTCCCAGGTTTTGACACATTTCGGATTTATATGTCAACTTTTAGCACTAGCCTGAAATGTAATGATGTTTCACGAGACTAATCATGCCAAATAAGAGCCACTCCCTGATGAAATGTTTTGTTATTTGATATAATGTTCCCAAGCACAACATCTAAATACGAAGCTTTTCCAACACATTTATGCACCGGCCCTCGTCCATAAACAACCCAAGGGAGAGAAAACGCCACAAACGGCCATGTCACTAAATATAATTCAGAGTTTGTTCGTCTTTTTTGCCATCAACTCTAGCGTATGCGTAGTGCCTTAGATATATGTTGTTTGTGCCAACACACAGCAGCAGGATCAGTGCGTCTCCAAACGGAGGGAGGCGCTGCCTGTGCCATTTTACGCACGCCTCGCAGCACCGATAACTCAAACCAATTGACCTAATCTGCAAGTATACTGCTCCGTGTACGATGTATAATTCATCTTGGATAGTTCAGTTTGTATATTGGATTGTATTACCTATATAACAGACAAGCACCAAAGTTATAGTTATGCGGTGTAAATCCAGGAGATGGCAGCAGAGCACTGCAGACAAAACGCCCGGCGTACTCAGTGTAGGTCAGTGTAGCAGGGAGGCAGCACAAACGTTAATAGTCCTCTAACTGTAATAAAAGTGTTTATATCTAGCTTTGGCTCTTGTAAAACCCTGTAATGCGTCATTTGGAATAATTTCATTTGGTCTAAAATTCAAACATCTTTGTAAAACCACAACCTTTCTTCTCATGTATTAATTATTTTAGCCGGTAGTGTTGAGTGATGTGCATCCTGTGTATGCTGATGTTGAACAAATCACCAAGAGGCAGAACATTTAAAGTGAAATATTGACAGGGCTTGATAAAAGATTATCACAGGCAACTCTGCAGACTCTAAAGAAAATGTGAATGAGCGGAAACTCTGGTTGTCTGTCATTGTGGTATTCTTGGGGAAATTAGTTAAAAACAAGACGTGGAGTGAAAATAAGTAGTTGTTGTACCTTTAAAAACTTCAATAATTTACAACAGTGTACCTTTTTTCTATCAAAAGTAATGATACTACTTATAATACTAAAATAAAATGTCATGAGACACATGGGTGAAAACCCTAATCTCTCAGTGAAAACAAGAAACTGCACCAGTTTTCAGACAATTAAAAGTTTACTGCAGACCACATAATATCTCCAGCATGGCTTGACTGAATTAAAGACCATTGAAATGTTGCCATCGTTCCACTGATAGGACAAATGGGAAATCCAAAGTTATGATCAGAAGTTTTTTTAGATCATTATCTGCCCTTTTGTTCTTCCACTGGTTTCAAGGATCAGCTGACATGTCACTTTAAAAAAGTATTTTCCCACTAAACCTCAGTGGTATCCAGTCATGTACATAGTTGTGGTTTTATCTCCCTCTGAGCCAGATATTCAGAATAATCTACAGATCTTTTCGCTAATGTTTTCCTTTTCACCAGATGTAATGAAGAAAAGAAAGAAAATGGAAAACCATCCAATGTACTTTTGTAAATGATCCAGAATATTGCTGATTAAAGAGACATTAAAGTTAAAAAAACCTTTTCCAAACTTTGGGGCTCCATATTTATCTCAATATATAAGCAAATTAAAATATTTGCTGCACATGGCAGGATACTATGTGTGGGTGTAAGTATGTAAATATATGTTTGTGATTTGGTTAAAACCTGCACAACACAAGAGTTCTTTGTCGACCCAAAAAAATATCTCATTTATCAGTGTAGTATAGTGGCTGTTTATGACAAATCCCTGATAAAATGTGTCCTCAGAAATCATTTATACATATTTACAAACACAAATAATTATTAATTATTGACTTGTGACAGTAGAGCCTGCACATGATTCGCTGCCTTCCCAAAAAAATTGATAAAAGTCCATTATTCTTCATCCGTGTTGAGTTCAGTAGCATCAGTCTTTTCCTCTGTATGTAATGTTTGTAAAGGTAGATGTGGCTCCTTTGTAGAGAGGATTGTGTCCCTGTTGGTCAAATACACAAAGAAGACATAAATTAAACTGAGTTTCACATAATAAAAAAAAGTTAATTCTTATGGTTTAGTATTCTAGGTCAATTTGAACAAAGGAAACCAAGGGAAATGCAGAAGAGAAAGAAAAGTGTAACGTTTTCATTTCAGTTACTTAGTGAGCACCTTAGAACTACACTGTGTTTCTTAGTGGTTTCATGGTCTTTGGGATTTGGGTGTGTTTTAGAGGCCTGTTAGTGTTACCAGTAAAGGATAATTAGCGTTACCTAATTTAAACCCAGCCCTTCCGCTGGCTTTTGTTCTGCTGGGAGTAACAGCATGCCCCAAAAATAATAAAAAACATCTTCAGAAAACGAATCAGAGAGACTGCGTGTGTGGCCTTTTGTGTGTTAGTGTCTGTGTGTTAAAGGTACAGTCATGATTGCATTAGTGTGTGCCATGTCACGCTAAAATAATTAATCCAAGGAAAGAAGATCTAGTGCATTTAGTGTTGTTTAATTTATCTTTTTTATTTACATCTAAATGAACCTTGACTATACCTTTCATTAATCTACGTTTTAAACAAAGAGCCTAATAAAGAATGTACACACACATGTCACCACGTGCTACATTTACTGACCGTGTCCCACTTGGCATGAGCGCGTTCTTCCTCAAATTTTGCAAACTCCCGTCTGTCGTGAATGGTGACCAGCAGTTTCCAGATGAGTAGAGCCGCCAAGCCGAGGAACAAGATAGCTCCTGCCACCGACAGAAGCACCACTAAAATGTCTGGACCCTTGGGGCAGTCTGAATTAAGGGAAGAAAAATATTTAAAATAATAATGAGAAGGGGACACAGGAGAAGATTAGCCAGGAGGCAGTCCACAGGAAGGGATAATGATTTCCATCCTGTCATGGCACTAGATGATGTTGCTAATGTTCCTCCGCTAAATGCATTTTTTCGGGTTAAAAGTGTGCTTTTAAATCCTGAGAATATTCACTTGACACTTGTCATCCTAGTCATTTCATTATAAATACATCTGCTCATTACCTTCTTGATTTATAATCGCTTTGTCCAGAACATGTCAGAAAATGGGGTCCATCCCAGTTTCTCGAAGTCCAAGGAGATTTTTTTAAATGTTATTGTTCAATCTGACCATATATAAATATATTTATATTCACTTTATTATAATATAATAAAGAACGTCCCTTCCCTCTTTATGGTAAAACTAAGGAGGAAAATGAATTGAAGAGTTTCATGCAGGCTGTACAAAAGATGTCTGAAATAACTCTCCCTCTAACATGAAGGCTTATTTTCCATCATTAGATGTTCTGGGAAACTTTCTCCGAAATGAACCAACAAACATGTTTCCGAAATTAACATGAGAGCACTTTGAGGCCCTGTACTGCTGACTCATTCTTTATTTTATGCCTACAACTTCTAGTCTAAATAGTTGTTTGAGAGGAAGTCACATGATCTCAATCTAAATAGTTCACTGATTGGGTTTTGCCCGTTTTCAGGCTGTATTAATTAACGACAATGCAAATGGCTCTTACTTGGAACCAGTTAGCTTAGTTTGTTTTTATTCCCAGATGAAGCAGATTAGCATCATTAAGCTTTTCACAAACCTTCATAAGCCCTTAAACCTAAAAACTCTGAACTGCAATAACAGATTGTTTTATTGGGCACTTGGGGGCAGTGGAAACAAGCTGTAAATACAAAACACTGACATATTGGCACTTTTAATTAATTAAATTGATATCTTACTTTTTAGCTAACAGTGGCCATTTCTTCTATAATATGCTCCAACCAACACTTGAAATATTTATACCAGCTAGCCACTGACTTTGCCCATCTGCTGTGCCTACAACGATCTTTACAAAAAACAGATGCGTGCTGTTACCAAAAAAGACACTTAAGCAGTGAGAGTGAACCAAACCAGTTAAGTTGTGGGCAGGAAAACCAAAACAATTAGCGGAATTAGCTGACAGTTGCTATTAAGCTGTGTGGAGCTAAGAGGGGGGATTAATCTCTGTGGGTTTGTCGCTGCAAGTGGCTTCTGTCACATCCTAGTAGTCATCTTATTTATAGTGAATATAAGCTTTTCACCAAAGCTGCTATCATTTTGTTTGTTGAGCACTTTGTAGTGAATATAAATATTCTATTTGTGTTCATGGTTCCATGAAGCATGAACTGAAGTCTGGCAGCAATTGAGTTTCTTCATTGCAAAAATGTCTTACCTTCACACTTCTAGCCACCAGTGATGAGAGCCACCTGGTCCATATGTGTGAGCATCATTTGTTTGTCAGACTGGATGTATGTCTGTTTACTGTATGGGACTATTTGCAGTGGTGGAATGTAACTAATTACTTTAATCAAGTACTTAAGTAAAGTACAATTTAGTCAAAAAAATACTTAACTAAAGTATCACCATGTTATACTACTTTATACTTTTTACTCACTACATTTATTTATCACTCATAACATGGCCAGGTACATTTAAATATAAAAATACATAATATACTTATTTGATATAATGCACTACTATACTACTTATAAACCCAGTATTTAGCAAACTCTCAAATTTGCTCCACGCTGACAAACTTTAAAATACTCGTGAAAAAACTGGGTAAAATAATATTCTAAAATAATACAATTCTGTGAAAGACCAATTTGCATACTGGGTACTTTTCTTCTGATACTTGAGTACATTTAGCTGATAAATCCTTTGTACTCTATACTATATTCTGAAATGGGCTATGTGCAGAATCAGTACTTTTACGTTTTGTACTTGAAGTACATTTTCATGCTAATACTTTTGTACTTTTACTCAATTAACATTTTGAAATCAGGACTTTTACTTGTAATGGAGTATTTTAAGACCATAGTGTTTCTGCTTTTACTTAAGTAAAGGATCTGAGTACTTCTTCCTCTGACCATTTCTCTGTGTGTGGGACAGCACATACAAATGTGCATAGTAGTGTTGGGTAACATAGTGGGGCAACCAGGGTGAACTTTTACTGCCGTCTTCAAAGCGTTTCTCCTCTTCCTCTCCCCATTACTTCCTTCTATTTACTGCTCTTTGGATCCTATCGCCCGATTCATTATGGCTTACATGTAAAAGTCAGGTTGGTGCTTTGAGACTATTTTTAATTATCAACTTCAAAATATGTAAAAAATTGCTAGCCACCTTTTAAGCGCCTGGTTTCCATCTTATCCTCTTTGCTTCTGTTCTCCTTTGTTACACACCTTCATGTTTCCTTTCTAAAATGTTCTCTATCCCTTTCTTTTGCTTGCTTAGTTTCCTCTCTTATTCTCATGCGTTCCTTCTGGAAGAACATGCAGAATCAGCGGGTTCCTAGAGGAGCAGCTGTTAACGACCCTCTTTGACACGGCGGGGTTCCCTGTGTTCAAGGCAAATGTTGGTGTACTTCTCTGCTCTCCAGTTGCGCCTTAATTAAACACACACATTCATTAAAGGCAGACCTAGGGGCAGACTTTCTTTGCGGGCACTGGTGGTCATTAAAGGCTTTCTTACCTCCCCACACTCTTTCTATTTGGCCGCTTTACAAGCAGATGAAGGGCAGGCCGCAGGGAAGTGACAACTTGTACTTGGGTGGAGAAAAAAACACTGATTGTGAAGGCAAGTGTGCTTGTTTGGCTGAATGGAGATGCTTTTGTGGTTGTAGATTCAATCCTTTTTATCATTTGAGCCTTCATTTCCCCGGGAGATCGTACCCGTTCGACCGTAGACAGGATCGCATAACGTTGAGTATTCTCTTCTTTAAGCGCTTGTTCTGGTCCTTACCAAATACCTGCCGCGTTATCTTTTAACTCCTCCATATTCTTCACCAGTTTGTTGCTAACTTTGTGTTTTGCGTAGAGGTTTGTGTGTAGTATGTTCATCTCTTACCTGGCTCTTTGACGACAAACAAGATGGACTTGCCGCTGGAGTCCTCATAGTACTGGAAACGCTCCACACAGTCATCCTCATCTTTGTAAGTGCAGTTCACAGCATTTGTATCATGAAGCACTGGATGAACATTCAAGAAAAAAATGGTATAACAATTGGTAAAGGCACGTTTGGTGTAACAGATACCTCAACATCTTAAGAAAGCTGCAAAACACATTGATATTTGTTAGATGTAACATGGAGCAACTTTAATAAAATCCCTTTTAATTTCACATATCTTTAATCATAGAATTGTTTAAGAAGCTTTTTCTGTTATATCGATTTCATTTCTTATATAATGGCGTTTATTTGGACTTCTTAACTACATTCAAATCGGGATGCTGTGTTTAAAAAAATAAGAAATCAATCATTCTTCCTCTTATACATGGCCACTTTCATTCAAAACCAATAGCATTGTTGCTAAATCACCTGCATTCATACTAAAAAAACTTCAATATGTCCAAAACTCAGCTGCCCGCTTGCTCACCTCCACCTGACGCTCCGACCACATCACCCTATCCTCCATGACCTCCACTGGCTCCCCATCAAACACCGCATTGACTTTAAAATATTACTTTTCACTTTCAAAGCCCTCAACAACCTTGCCCCCCCCTACCTCTGTGACCTCATCCGACGACACACCCCCACCCGTCGCCTCAGGTCTACTGAAGCTAACCTACTGCAGCCCATCAGGACAAAGCTCCGGACCTGGGGTGACAGGGCCTTCGCAGCAGCCTCCCCCACACTCTGGAACTCCCTCCCCAGCCACGTCAGATCCGCCAACACTCTCACATCATTCAAACAATCCCTCAAAACTCACCTTTTCACTCTTGCCTTCAACTCCTAATCAACTAACCCCTTGCCCTTATTCCACCTAGCTTAGCACTTTCTACTTTTGTTGTTATTTTGTTTTACTTGCTTGTAAGCGCTTTGAGCACCAGGAAAAGCGCTTTATAAATGTAATGTATTATTATTATTATTATTATTATATTCTACACATTCAGGGGTTTTGCTTCTAAGATCTCATCATTCTTTTTTTTTAACTTTTTAATGCTATTCTATTTCAGAAATATTTTGGACTGTTTATTTCTTGTGTCTTAATTTCTCTCATGTACATTGCCTTGTTTTATGCTGCTGCAACGCAAACATTTCCCAAATTGGGATCAATAAAGTACCTATCTATCTATCTATCTATCTATCTATTAGCAACAGTTATAACATTTTCTCACCTATTTCATCCACAAGCACAATCTCATCCTTGCAGATTCGAGAGCAGGTGTTGTCGTCCAACAGCTTGCCCCTCTTAAAGTGTTTGCACTCCACACACTCCCTTTAAGAAGGAAACAAACATCAGGTCATCATTTCAAATACTTTTTTAGAATACTGATTATGATATATGTGTGCAGACTCACTTCTTCATGGTGCAGGCGTCGGGGCAGGTGGGGCACTTGTCACATGTGGCCCCGTAGGCCCCTGGCTGGGTGCACTCACAGGCCCCACACTCACAGTGACCCCTCCCATTGCACAGCAAGCCCACGTTGGACATACAGGTGTCAGTACGTCTGGAGCAGTTACAGTTCTCACCCTGCCAGTCTGGGTCACACTGGCAGAAACCACAGTTACAGACGCCATGGCCTGTCGGGGAAAAAAAGGATAGAGGAGATTCTAAAACATTGTTTACTAATTCAACACGTGCTATTTGGAGTAAAATAGCAAAAGAGGAAGCAATTAAACAAAATAATCTATCAATAGAAGTAGTACAAAAATAGGGGTGTGGTTGGAGTTGTGAAAGAGGGAGGAAAGAAGAGGATGGCATGTCTGTAATTTCAGTTGTTGTGCATCATTTGTTTTAAACAACTATTTTGATAAGCTTGTTTTTATGATTTTATCATTCCATGTTATAAACCATTGAATTCATATCTCCCCGGAGCAAAGCCGGTCACAACAGGACATCTTTGGGAAATGTTGTTCCTCTAGTATCTAAAATAAAGTTCTGCGAGCTGGAACAATGTCTGATGGTCAGAATGAGTTGGTAATGACTGGACGTGGTACGACAAAGACTCATGACCACAAGCTGTGTCGTATTCAGTATTTTCCCGTTGCGATGACAAGTCTTAACTTTGAGAAATGACTTGGTCCCTCTCTTTACAGACACGGTACCAGGTTTTACAACAATGTGAAATAAAAGAACAACGCGTTTACCTCCATGTTACATTTTATTAATTATTAATCAGTGTTTTGTCTTGCTAGGACATTTCATAGCTCCATAAGTATTGTATCTCTTGAATTGTGATCCCAAACACTGAAAAGCAGAAGTTGTAACTTGTGTTCCTGCAACTGTTAAAGTGATTGTGTGTCTGTGGTGTCTGGATAGCTTTTATTTTGGGATGCATGATTCAGTGTCGGTGTGTACAGTATGTGGGTACATTTGAGCACATTGGTTTGCTGTTTTTCATGTACGTGTGATGCGTGCATGCAAGAGAGTGACAATGCAGAAAACATTGTGGTCTATCACTGCAAAATAATGTTCAGATAAACAATGAGACAGGAAGCTTCTTTGGTCAGTGGATCTGTCATTACCACTCGACCACAGGACCACTGGCTTTTAATTAGACCTTTCTGTGGGGGGAGCAAAGAAGACTATGGTCCTCACACTGAAAAAGGTATTTCAAGACAACAGCAGACCATGTTTTACACACAGAACAATTCCAATTCTCCCCCACTTAGCCCTTTCCTGACCAAACATGGGTTTATTTTTAGCCCCATTACACCACACATGCCAAAGTGTAAGCACAAAGGTATTTTCATGTTAGTCTACGGGCTTTGGGGAATACAGCCAAAACATTTCTGTGTGAGAGCAGCGAAAGGGGGGTGAGTGATACATGATAACTGATGACGTATTGAAGTTTGAGGCAGTCTGTGCCAAAACTTGGCCTAATGCAATTTTTAAAGCTGGATTATGACATACCCTTAGCAAAACATATATAACTACTTATAAGTTACTAAAAAGAAATGCCACAATAAAGAAGAGCACTTATTTTGCCTCCATGATCTCTAATTTTCTTCCTGCTTATTCTATACTTTATATTAACAGTTGTTTTGGATTCTTTTGAGGTTTAGATGAGAAGACTGATGCCACTTTCCATCATACAAAAATCTGAACCCTTCCCTGTTACCCTCCTGTGTTAGGCTATGCTAATATAAGCTAACCAGTTGCTCTCTGTAGCTTTTTTTAAACTGACAAAGGAGGATCTTGTAATCTAATACTCAGTAAGAAAGCAAATGAGTGTATTCCCCAAAATGATGGACTATTCTTAATATAGTTTATTGCAAAAGATAAGAAACAGATAACCTCTAGCTGTCAGTAATGAAAGCAAATAAACTACCGTACCATTAGGAAGAGACGGACAGCATGCTATGCATTGTCTAACCCCTACTTAACACATCTAATCTCACTTGAAGAATCGCTATTAAAATCCCTATTACAAACATCTTCAGAGTATGATGTGTTATGACTTCTTGCTGACATAATGTCTCTTAAAACATGAGGAGGAAGATCTTGAGGCTCTGAGTTAAAGCTCTTAACAATTATTAAAAACAAACTCATTCCCACAGAAAAGTGAGAGTCAACTCTGAAGTGAGCTACCGTTAAACTTAAAAAGTGTTCTCTGTGAATGAATCCTGCTGAACTCCATGGTACAAAAGCACGGCTCGGCTGACAAAAACATACAACCTGAACACACGCACACAGGGTGAACAAACTACATCATGTTTATTATAAGTGGAGCCATGTCCTGGGCAGGAGGCAGGGTTGTTTTTGTATGTAATTCCCCCCAGATGAGGTGGGTGGCAAGTCAGTGTGGTGAGGGGGACTGCCAACTCTGAGAACAAAAGCAGGCTACTCTCATTCTCTCTTACTTTACCACAGACAGTCAGTGGGCAATTTTAACCTTCTTTGTCTATTCATTGTATCCATATGCTTGCTGTGTGCTGTAAAAACTGAATAGTTTAATATTTTGGGAAAGCAGCAAATCACATATAATCATATTGGAGATGCCGTGACCCTTTTGCCATTTTTGAATAACAAATTACTTTTTGAAGACAATTTGTGAGTCATTTATTAAGAACAAAGTCAGAACTCAGTTGTTCCAGATTCTCCATTGTGACCATTTGATGGTTTCTACAATTGTATTCTAAAGTTCTTTGGGTTTTAGACTGGTCATACAAAACGTGACATCAGAAGATGTCACCCTGGTGTTTGTGATATGACTGTGATGCAGTCTGCATGTCGTTGTGTCCCTGGGCAAGACACTTCACCCCAAATTGCTCCTGTGGGGATTGTCCACAGTATTGAGTATGTAAGTCGCTTTGGATAAAAGCGTCTAACAAGTAACATGTAATGGGCTTTTTTCACTTCTGCCTTAGCATAAGTTGCAGTTGTTGATAACATTTCTGTCAATTAACTATTATCCTCTCATTGTTTCTCTTTTCATTTCGTTTAAGATGCTCAGGCCCCTACAGTAGATAGAAAACAGGATCTTACCTGAGCACAGATCCCCCTTGTAGCGTAGGCAGTTGAAGTCGTCACACTCACACAGCTTTCCCCAGACCTTTCCAAAGTCGCTGTTGTGACACACACACTGTCCGCACACACAGTCCCCCCGGCCACTGCAGATGGCAGACTGGGGTCCTCCGGAGCCCGCGGGCCCGCTGCAGCGGTCCTGCTCCGTGGGGTTATAGTCCCCCTCGGCACACTCGCAGTGCGGCCCCAAGCGACCTGGGTGGCACTGGCAGATGCCACACTCGAAGGTGCCGTTGCCATGGTTGCATTTGGGGCTGTTGGCCTGGGCCTTGTTCTGGCACTTGCAGTCGCACTCAAAGTTGACGGTGATGGAGAGAGAGTCCTTGAAGCCCACCGGCTTAATGATGAAGGTCTTCTTCTTCTGTTTGGGGCAACCACGAGCTCTGGCTTCAACACTGAAAGACACCTGGAGGAGAGGAGGAAGTCAAGTTAAAATAATCCATGATTAGGGTCAAAGTCATGCTTAGAGCCCTCTTTATTAGATTTGTCATGACATTTTCTGCGTCCACACTTTGTAAAACTAGCCATTCTTCTGTATCAACCTGGTGTGGATTACCTAACATGTAACAGCACTTAAATGGTTCAGTTAATGGTCATTTAATGGCCGCTCAAATTGTGAGCATTCTCTGTGGAAACTGCACAAAGACCTGACACAGGGAAGGCCTCCATGTGTGTTAAGTCAAAGTATTTGTTCATTCAGCGCTGTATCCAAATCTGGTAAATGTCCAAAAGGGGGAGAAGTTACTACATCTGGAGAGACAACCATATATGGAAAAATAAGAGGGGCTTAGGCAGAGAGAAGAAATGTACGGAGGCCAACAAATGTCACCTGGAGCGAGAAGAGAACAAGGAAAAGAGCCAAAGAAGCTATGATGAAGAAAAAATGCTAAATAAAAGGAACTAAAAGCATACTTTAAGCAGACAGTTTGCTCTAAATGCAGATGGCAGAAGTACAGAAGAAGGACGGAAAAACATCATTTAAGAATCAAAAACAGTCCTTATGCATGTTTTTCCAACATGTGCTTTTAACACCACCAGGAAATCCTACAGCCAGGGGGGAAATGGAAAGAGGTGAAAGAAGAAGGCGCAAAATAGTACATGGAACAAACTAACATGTTATTTCTGACTAACACATTTTCTTTAATAACAACTTTCATTATCGCAACCATTTTATTTTGCAAATCATTTTTTTAGGGAATTTTACAAAATAAAGTAGAATTTTCTTTTTACCTCTGCAACCTACGTATCATTGTTGCAGGATGTTGACATCATTTCAAGACATTTCCTGTGACAAAGAGTGACGATGACAGTACTACTAAATTTGAATGCAACCGTTTCCCAGCTAGTAAAACAACAATGTTCTCCTTCAAACTTTCCTTCAAGCTAACATTTTTTTTCTGGTAATAAAGTCACTCTTAAGGAGTCATAGGCCAAAAAAAAGGGAGGGGGGTATAGACTGACCGTATCCCCTATCTTGAGCCCAGAGCAGGATTTGAGGCCAGGGATGAGCTCTCCATTCAGACAGGTGGCATTGAATGACAGGGACAGCTCCTCCGGGACGCCTTGAAGCTCCAGCTCCACCTTGGACCGGATTTTCTGTTAACAGCAATGAAGAGCGGGAAACACATACACATGGAGGAATGAGTATGTAGGGTAGCACACTGTGGCCAAAAATCACATGTTAGGCCAAATCCCATTTTTTTCATGTAAGCCAATAAACTCATTTAAGTGTGCACACATTAGCAAACACGCTTGTATGCACATCTCTACACAAATTAACAGCTATGACTATTAAAGCTACATTTGTCAGCAAATTCACTTGTTCCCTGCATAATACATTCAAATAAAACATAGATAATGAAACACAGCCAAGCCTCCCACATTTGGTCAGCTTCACACCTCGGCCTATGTGGAATTGTTTTGTAGACTTTTGCTCGACAGTGTGTATGACTCAGACGCTGTGGGTGTGTGTCAGCAAACACATGTCATCCACTGAAACACTGTCTAGTCGAAATGTGTGTGTATAACACTTACAGCGTAGGCTTTCAGAATGAGCTGAATAACGTTGCCCGAGTCGTTCGACAGTGTTCCTACTGTGGTGCCAGGAATCAGCTCACTGTAGTTCTACAAGACAGAAAGACAGACGGACAGAATGTTGTCATCCTACACAGTCAGGGAAACTATTAATGAATGTACTAATTCATAGAAACAAGGTGTAATAGTAATGATGTCTTGTTTTTTTTCATTCTTACACTTTAAAACTGATGCATACCCAATGTTATTATCATCTTGACTTGTGTTCCTTTATGGCCAATGGGAGTTTGATATGCATGTCCTCTATTTCTTCTCCTGTTATGAATTTCTTAGTTTGCATATTGCTGCGCTCAATAGTGTATCATAGGGATTCATTTTCAGTTTCCAATGCAGGATCCAAGAATGTCAGTTTAAAACAAGCGAGGTTTGGAGGACTTTAGCTACAGTGTGTTTAAGATGACATGATTACTGTGTTGGATTTGTCACCCTCTCACAATTTCAGTTTTCAAATATTGGCCTAATTTCCTCTTTTAAACCGAACTTGAAGAGAATAAAATCCTGGATGTTCTCAGTGTGAATGCAGAGCTACTGACCTGGTACAGAGGAACCACAGGGTTGGTGACGGCAAAGATGAGATTGATGTTGTTCTCCGACGTCTTCTCTGTGATCAGAGCTAGAGAAGGGTAATCCTGAGGAGAAACCGGACAGTGTGGTTAGCAAACATAAACTCTAATATATTCCTTTTCATACGTTAAACAAAGGGGTGACATTGTCTCAGTTTCTCTCTCACTCTGTTTCTGTCTAAGGTCTGCGCACCAAAAACACACTTACGGTTAACACTAACCATGGTGGTAGACATGCTGTACATATTGTCAGAGTTGAGGTGGCACTTCCCGTCGTTTGGCTGCACGATTCCAGCCAGACGACCATCCAGAGCCATGTGAGTCTTAGCGTCTGAGGTGAAGATCAGAAGGTGGGAAGCACCGGGACGCCAACCGATCCGCTCCTGGAACCCATTAAGCCAGGTTCAAGCAAAAAGAAGGAAAGTCAAATTATTTAAATGAGCTTTTGAAGGAGGAATTACTTTTTTTCGGCCCTCATCTAAAGCAGGAAAAACTCTTTAAAAGGTCACCTATTATGCAATATCCACTTTTATACATAAATGTCTGTCCCCTCTGCGTTAAGAGATTCTGAACGTTTCAGGAAAAAATATTCGCTCACTTTTTGTCCTGATCCATTTATATAAAAACATGTCTGAAAATGAGCTGATCAGATTTTGGCCACTTTATGATGTCATAACGTTTTTTTGGCTGTGTAACCATTAGCCAATAACCAACCAAGGTAACACCCCCCCACCTTATCACCTGAATCTCCTCCTAGAGCACCATTGTGTTCTTTTTAACCAAATATCTCTCAGAGGGGTGATGGGAGTGGCAGTTCATTTGCATTTAAAGTAACAGACAGAGAATCAGCACTTTTGAAACAGGGCTGAAACAGAGGGGATTATGGGATGCTACAATGCATGATCTGTTTGGTATTTCGAGCCAAATACTTCAGAGACATCTTTTGTATATATCTGAGATATATTGATGAAAAACAGTATAATAGGGGACCTTTAAGATCAACTTCTGTTTAAATTGTATGAGTGTGAGAAGGAAACAACGACTATAAGATAAATCAGTCATGTGTGTGAGACGGTGGGTGAGTCTCTCCACCTTGCATACGGCAGCCTGGACGATGGCATCGAAGCCTCCCTCTGGGGCATCTCGGTTCCTGGACACCATCTGCTTCTTCACTTCCTCCGTGAAGCGGCCCACCTCCTCCGTCAGGGACAGAACGTGTTTGTAGCCAAACTGTGGCAGGCAGGTGGTGTTAATGCTGTCAATGAAGCAGAGAACATCAAGAGTTCACTAGAGCTGCTGTTTGATTCTTCATTCATTTCAACATCTGTATATGTCATTGTAAAAAATGTGTGGCCTCCATCAATTATTAAAAGCAGTTCAATTTTATTAAAGCAAGGGGGGTTAATTAACATTTCATTAAAAGTCTCTCCTACACTGCTGGTTGACCCCTTTTTCTCTCTGTATTCCACATTATTATTGGACTAAAATTCCCCCCTTTTCTTATCTTTTACACAAACATTCCTGGTGGCTGGAGCTCAGCAGACTGTGTGTAAAGCAAGTGACCCCCTAGAGACCCTAAACCACCAATTCCCCCTCAGAGGAGCCTTTGGCCTTTGCATCAGGACGCTCTCAGTCTCCGGGCAGATTGCCTGCGGCTGATTCCCAGTAGCTGACCTAGCACCACTGTAAGCCTTTAACAAGTGCTGTGACTCCGGGCATGCTTGCGTTTTGACTTTGCAACACTGTGTTTAAAGGTGTCCTCACTATAATGACATCATCTACCTTATGAAGCTAGTTTTCCACAAGCAGACATAAACAACCAGTGAAATCAACACCAGTGAGTAATAATTAAGAATGCAAGACAATGGTAACCACAACCACAAAAACAATCTTTCTATAACAAAGGGATCTGGATTCTGTTTAGGTACCTATATGAGGCCCACTGTTCAAAACGTCAGTGTAGTTGGACAATGACAAGCTTAAGTCCCAGACTACATACATAACATAAAACAAATAAAAAAACAATTAGTGCAAGAAGAAACAGAGTAGAAATAAAATGGTGCAAGAGAATGTGACAAGACTAAAGTGCAAGTAATGCAGGAGAACTTAACTACTATAAGTAACCAAGTTTGAATAACGCCCATAAAGTTGCATAATACTGTACGAAGAATTTATTATAATTGTCTTTTACCTGTAGCAGGGGTTCTTCACAGCCTCTTTGGGGGAGATGTACATGTAAGGCGAGAGCGGCTTGTCCACAAAAGCCCCAAAGCCCATGCGGAGGTTGCTGGTGGTGCGGTTCATGGCCTCGGCCAGGCCTTTTCCCAGAGTCCTCAGGCGGAATAGGTCATCGTTCATGGAGTAAGAGAGATCCATGAGGTAGTAGAGATCCACAGGGTAGTCCTCTACCTGACGCACCTTCACTGTGAAGCGCTTAGCATCATCTTGGAAGGGAGATACAGAAACATCATTTTTCAAATAGATTTTCTTCATGATACATCTTTTATAAAATGTTCTTGATATTCCCCAATCTCTCCACTTCAGGATGTCAGAAACGTCATTCCTTACCTGGCCTGAGGGTGATTTGTAGTCTCTGTGGTTTAATCTGTGTGACATCTTGCGTGGCCCCTGCTGCCTTGTTGCTGAGGGGCCGGTCCTCGATCACCTGCAGTTTGCTGATTGGAGACTCCAGAGAAGACGTAGCACAGCCTGCTGCCACCAGGTTACTCTTCAGGTCACACCGGGAAGATCTGGCAAACCCCTGGCCGAAGTCCTGTCAGAAGAGGCATGTACATTTTATATAGAGAAGCAGTCAGCTGTTCAGAGGTATTTTATGTGTTAAAAATGTGTCATACAGATGTTTATTTAGAGAATTCCCATCTGGAATAAAGCTTTGTTGAGAGATAAGGGCATGTTGGATTGATTTGAAGGATCTGTGATGAGGAAGTCCAACATTATGTTCCTGTCAAACTAATTTCTTGGAATAAAGATGCACTCCAACATCTTCGCAACACAATTAAGCAAATTCCCCCTCAAATTAAAAAGACCATCCCATTTGAACACTGTCTGACAGTTTAACCAGTCTCAGTAATGGTCCAAGTGAAGTCATCCTGAGAAAATAGGGCACTTGTGTGAAAGGCTTCGTGTGTCGACTCCACGTTCTACAATGATAAATCACTTCAGATTAGTTTGAACCAGAAAACATGACTACATCCACATGCAGTCACACAAGGACAGTCACTGTGTCTAAAGTGCCTGGATTTCACTTTCAAAATGGAATTAATATTCACCTGGACACATTTGATGTTGTAAAAACTGAAATGTCTCAACCAAATTAAGCGGTTAAAAGGAGATATGTACCACTGTTGGCTTGCAAAATGTTCATTGCCTGAATGAAGTGGAGTGAAAAAGGAACCCACCTCCTGTAAGCACCACGCACAGCTGGGGTGAACAGCCAGACACTGCTTGCATGTGCTGGCCCCTCTGGAGGTGCAGACGTTAGAACCTGTAACCAAACGCTGAGCTGCTTAGTTTTTACAAAAGCAGCCAACAGCAATTAGTGTTTACCTTATTTGTGGTTGTTGTTGTTGTTGTTACTGATTTCAATTCAAATTAAACACATATATTATACAGTATGAGGAACTTGGCTAAGGAGCAGAGTTTAGGTATATTTGATGAGAACAAGTTAAAGAAAAACTGTTTGTTTAGAGAAATCAAACCAATTAGCAAAATGAAACACAAATCAGAAGTTTTTCAAGTGTTAGACAAGTGAGTAAAAATACTAATTCTACATACCTAATGTCCTTGTGCATTCACTCACTGTCATAACTGTCAGTATTTTCCTTTTTATTACTGCCGATTTTTATTCCATATTTTATTCCATTCAATTTCTACGTAAATACTGTTATATTTTACTGTATTTTTTATTATTTTTTACATTTTCCTAATTCTCTATCTGTGTTTTTTTTTGTTTTTTTACTTTTATGTATGCACCACGACATCAAGTCAAATTCCTACCTGGTAATAAACCTGTTTCTGATTCTGATTCAAAGGCAGGAAAACACATGCACATTTCACAAATAAACATCACTGACACTTGAATTGGAGAAGGACATGCAGATTTGTCCCAGTCCAATTCATCTGAAAGCATATATTTTTTAAAGATTTAGTAGAGTTGAAATCTGGACTAATTTTTTTTCTCCCTGGAACATATTTTTTGGCTGCACGGGCAAACCATGTATACTACATGTCAGCACCTACCGCATACTCCCGTTATTCCAATGCAGATGTAAAGACACATCCATAGTGTCCTGCCCGCCGGGAGAGCACCCATCCTGGTGCGGCTCTGAGAGGAAAGAGCCTGCCAACGAGCTCTGCTGGAAGTACAAGCAGACCAAAAGAAGAAAAAACTCTCCTCATCTGCAATCGACACAACTCCAAATAGAGTCAAATGTCCTAACGCCACCCCCTCCCATTCTCCTCATCTACAGCTCTCATTATCATACTATTAACTGCAGTGGGCGGGAAAAGTGCAGCATCCACAATCTGTGAGTTAGAGGAGGTTTTCTTCTGGAGGAGCCGAGGAGGGCAGGTCTGAGCATCAAACATGTGACTTGTTAAACCAGCTGGTAAGTTGTTTTGCACCCTGGTGTCTGTTCTGAATCTGTTACTCAATATCGCGTACGGTCTAGCTAATAATAATATTCAAATGTCATATAAATGTGCATATCTCTCGGTACTACAATATGCCTATATTTTAATTAGAAGAGACAAATAGCTTCCGCAAAAAACAAATTCTCAGTGGAAAATGTAGGTTTTATTGGCTGAATCGCTGAGTTGTGATGTGTTTGATTTATATTAAATGCAAATCAGCAAAAGGCGTAAAGCAAGCGAACTGTAATCAAGTGTATAATGAGGTTAGTGTATGCTGCCCACTAGTGGACATCAGCTAAGGACGAGTTTCACTTCTTGGTAGGTCTGAACACTTTAGCTGCAGGGTGTACAAGGAAAAAACAGACTTTTTTCTGTTATTTATGCCACAAATTACCGAATAATGACTTAAAGATAGGTTGAAAACGTAACTTTGATCAAATAATAGGTTAGCCTATTATTGAAATATTTTCTATTTGTCGGTTGTCCTGAGCTACATCTGGTTGTAGTTTGTAATAAAATCGGTGCTGTTTGGAGAGCTAAGTGTCTCTGTTAGCCAAATTCTGACTAAATTGCATATTTTTCACAAGCTGTAAATTGCTGTGGAGCCACATTGAGTAAACTACAATTATTTGGCAAGAATATTTATTCATAGTCAATGTAAGCTTACCACAGTGGTCGTCGTAGAATTAACTATTTGCTCCATTTTTTTCAATTAGAAAGTAAGTCAAAACTTCAACTAATATCCAACCGACTTTCTCGCTTTTTTATACCTCCCTTTGTTTTGATTTGCATTCCCGGAAGTAGGCCTAAGGCACGTGATCTGATTAACACGTCAATTTCGGTGACATGATGAACCCCTCAAGCAAGGTAAACATTTGTGTTTAAATGTTTCCCACAGTACAAGCTAACTTTTCTTTAAAATACATTAGTATGGTTAACAATGGCTGGACAACACAGGTTTTAATGTGAATATGATAGTGGCTTAATAAGTACATTTAACATCCTGCATAACTATTTTGTCCTTGGCTTTAGTACCGTTTACATCCACCAGATGTCATTTTCTTCATGTGAAATCTACAGTTTTTGAAATCTTGTGATTGATGCATCTGCACAAGTGTGGATTTCATGGGTCTTAAACTTATTTAAGTTTCCCCCAACTTAACACTTCTTTTAGTCTTTCAGTCTTTTGGCCTTTGTTAATGATTATTATGATCACTGAAGCATGTGAGTTGACTGGGGTGGGAGGATACTGCAGGGAAAACACATTTAGTTAAATTGCTCGAGCTCCACCAGGCTGAGGAACAGCTTCTTCCACCAGGCGGTCAGGATGCTGAACTCTCTCCCCTCCCTCCCTCCTTCCCTCCCCGACTCTGACATCTCTCCCCTGACCTCTCCACCCTGCCTCCCACCTTTCCCCCCTGCCCCAAATGGACCTGGACTTTAACTTCCCCCCCCCCACACACACACACAACGTTCCCTCATCCAGCACCAGTCACTTTTCTACCCGTCTCCGCTGCTACTGCACTGAAACTGTACTTTAAACATCATTTTCTCATTTGCACTAAAGAATACTTGCATTAATGTCAATTCATGTTCTGTGGATTGTGTGTTTTAAAAAAATATATTATTAACTAGTACTTATTACTACTATTACTTAGTCTTATACCCCATTTATCTAGGCCCTTTTTGTATCTTGTTTTATATATGTCACACTGTGGGACTGCGAGAAACGGTATTTCAAGATTTCTGTATGTATAACACATGTAGACATTTTGACAATAAAGCTGACTTTGACTTTGATCTCAGATGAAATTGTTTCATTGAAATGAGCGATGTTGGCATGGCAGTGAGATGTGACGAGGCCATGGAGCGGAGCCTTGAGGCCAAGCAGATGTAAACAATGAACACAATCACTACTAGAGACAATGAAGACTGGATTACTTCTGCTCATCAGTTTGAAAGGCATCGATGCC